>OV702298.1:213697282-213722282 GCA_916181665.1 Avena sativa | reverse complement strand
CATGGATCACAAGAGTTTGAAATATATTTTCACCTAGAAATAGCTCAACATGAGACAAATAAGATGGCTAGAACTTATCAAGAATTACGAATTGAGTTTGCAATACCATCTCGGTAAAGCAAATGTCGTTGCCGATGCATTAAGCCGCAAGGTTTATGTAAATGGCCTCACCAAAGGAGATTTGCCAGATGATTTGTGTGCCCAATTTAAAGAGCTAAGATTAGAGATAGTGCTTGAAGGATATCTCATGTCATTGGAAGTTCAAACAACACTGTTGGATAAGATCAAAGAAGCTCAAAAGTTGGACAAGGAAATAGAGGAGATTAAGAGTAAAATTAGTAAAGGAAAGGAGAAAGGATTCCATGAAGATGAACAAGGAACTTTATGGTATGGAAAGCGTATCTGCATTCCACAAGATCCGGAGCTTCGGAAATTGATTCTGCAGGAAGCACACAATTCACCATATTCTATTCATCCGGGTAACACCAAAATGTACATGGATGTGATGGAAAGATTTTGGTGGAACAATCTAAAGAAAGATATCGCGGAGCACATTGCTTTGTGTGACGTGTGTAGTAGAGTAAAGGCGGAACATCAGAAACCGGAAGGGTTATTACAACCACTACCAATACCTGATTGGAAGTGGGATAAGATTGGTATGGATTTTATCACTAGATTGCCAAGGACCAGATCTGGATATGATTCTATATGGGTTGTGGATCACCTAACTAAAGTGGCTCATTTCATACCCTTAAAGACCACTTATACAAGTGTTAAATTAGCCAAGATCTATATGAACAGGATTGTGTGTCTGCATGGAGTACCTAAGAGATTATGTGAGATAGAGGAACTCAATTCACCTCGCATTTTTGGAAACAACTACATGAGTCATTGGGAACTAGACTAGAATTCAGCACAGCATTTCATCCTCAGACTGATGGACAGACAGAAAGGACCAATCAGATTTTGGAAGATATGTTGAGAGCTTGTGCGCTAGACTATGGATCTAGTTGGGATGAAAGTCTGCCATACGCAGAATCATCTTACAATGACAGTTATCAATCGAGCATAGAGATGGCTCCGTTTGAATTCCTTTATGGAAGGAAGTGTACTACACCATTATTATAGAGTGGAGTAGGAGAAAGAAACTTATTTGGACCAGATCTGATCAAAGAAGCCAAAGAGAAGGTCAGAATGGTAAAGGACAGATTGAAGATAGCCCAATCCCGACAGAAGAGTTATGCAGACCCAAAACATAGAGAAGTCACCTATGAGGTAGGTGATAGAGATTATCTTAGAGTCTCACCACTTCGTGGTGTGAAGAGATTTGGAGTCAAAGGGAAATTGGCACCTCGATATGTAGGACCATTCAAGATTTTGAGATGCAAAGGAGAAGTGGCCTATGAGTTAGAACTACCAGAATCACTGTTAGAAATTCACAATGTGTTTCATGTAAGACAGTTGAAAAAGTGTCATCCAGAGATGGAAGAAAGTTCATTAAAAGACACTATACCACTAGAAGAAGTTCAGCTAGAGAATGACCTCACCTATTGCGGTGACCAAGCATACCACTGCATGATGTAGTACACTATAGTCGTTGACATAACACCAATGAAACACCGTTCACTAGTATTACATCCCTTAGAATGGCACAACAGAAACACAGCGGGTCTAATACATGGCTAAAGGTTACAACTCACTCTTTACATAAGATCCAGAGAACACTCTAGGTTAAAGAGAGAGAAAGAACTTCTTACGAAGAAGAATCAAAAATAAACAACGCAAGATTTATTATACTATTAAAACTAGTATTTTAACTAAGGGATTGGCATTTGTTGCTAATGCAATGCATTACAGAATTAGGTTCTTGGGCTAGAGATTAGATTCCTATCTAATCAGTAACTTCGTCTTCACTTGAGTTGATGTATATGTTGACTTCCTTGACTTTAGTGAATAAATTTAGCTTTGGATGATGAGTCCTGGAGCATAACTTGATGTAGATGTAGTCCGTACCGGCTTCCTAATCAATCAAGGGTTAAGAAGATACTTTGAGTACGAGCGTACTCAGCAAATTCACTAGAAAAGGAGTGTTTGATGCACTATAACTACATCCACAGACCGTAGGTCGTAGGCAATGCAAGTTTTCATAAACATTTCTTCAAAAGTTGCTTTTATTCTAAAAAGCTATGTCCGTCAGCCTTCACGGGTTTACCAGAACTTTCATGGAGTTCCTTTCCCATCGCGTTCGCAGCTCCTTCCCGGAATAGGGAGTAACAAGTTACAGTTCTTACACTATGCAGAGGTGCGTTACTTTACCCATGAGAGATCAACTCTTTGTTGCACAACCGGGCAGCTTATTCCCATCCACAATTCCATGATGTGGGGCCCAGAAGATGATCCAAGCCAATCAGTGCCCCCTTCGCGACCTCGTATGCCTCCTTGATGTACACCATGCCCACATAAAGAATTACGGCAATGGTTTGTACAAACCGTTAGATGCCAGAACTATCGTGGGACATTGAGGGTTCCCACCCATATGCTGCATATCCTCTACGAATTACCAATTAATATGCAAACTACGAGGATAACAGCCACGACCTGCACATCCGGCTTCATGCGAGAGGAAGAAGATACAGCTGACTTCTCCGTCCCATTCCAAATCTCATGGTCAACGCGTAATATACGGCGCAAGAATCACTGGTGACATTGGTTGTTAAGTCCTAGGTGATATAGTTCTGCACAGTGGTATTCCAACTATCAGATTTAGTAGATTAGCTGATCAACCTGGATCGGTAACCAATAGTTCACATTATTATCGAAAATAGTGTTTTCAGACCTTTTTCAAATGCAGGTGATGATAACACTATATTTGTAAAATACTTTACGGAAAATAAACAAAGGACATGAGCAAGTGTGAACTTGCCTTTTGTGATTGCAAGATTATGCACTCATGGTCTTCGAGTCAGTATAAGATCCAAAATCTGAAATCAGCATCATTGGTCCGGTAAGGACTAATGTTTAAAGAAGCAATATGCTTTTATGCATAAGTAATGTGATGCAAGTTCTAAGCGTGAATCCTGGGGATAATGTTATTCTAGGGTTTGGATTCCGAAATGGTTACTTTAGAATGTGTGGTTCTTTTAGATAGGTTTCACATTTGTGCTTCTATTAGAGTTTATGAGTGGTTGTGAGCAACACATATGCAGTAGTAAAATGTATACTTATGATATACTAGTCAAAATTTGTTTATATAAGAGTGCTTGTTTGAAGTGGCAAAAATAATAACCTTTGAAGAAAAGGTTTCTCATCTAAGGTCTAAACAAGCTTTGTGATTAGTTAGTGGTGGTTGACGTTATTTGTTTGCTCCAATGGTTTGGCTTGCGTTGTTTTATAACTTAACTACTTCAGACCAAAGTTAACTATAAAACATATAATAATGTTTATAGTGTTATATTTAGATTCTTGGAGACTAAAGTTAACTTTAAAATATAGATAGTCTTGAGGGTTTAATACTTATAACATTGGTATCTTGTGTATCTGGAATGTTTCCTTTAGGTTACTTAAGAATGGTTATTATTTTACTTGGTGTAATGGTTTCTTGATTCTATAATAGAGTAGTATCATTTATCTTTTATAAAGGAGTGGTTGTGGTTTTATAAACCAAAATATAATATTGCTTCACTACTAATGGATAATGTTGGGGTAGTTTTTGTAATCTGGTAGTTAACATGGATGGAAAGTATATGATTTATTCACAATGTGTTCTTTAAGGTTTTTATCATGAATTGAAGTACTTTGAGAATATAATCTTCACTTAGGGTTGATGATAATTTAATAAAAAGATATTTATAATGTTTTAAACCATTATGGCTTCATATTATTAATATTTAAGACTAATACTATTAATTAAACTTAATTTACTTATTTTAGAAATATTAACAGATTTTATTCATTCTTATATGAATTATTAATTAAGTAAATAAGTTTAAATTTGAGTTATTAAAGTATTTGAATTTTTATTTAACTCAAAAGTGTAATATTATATTTTTAATATGTAGATATTATTTTTGTGATCCTTTTGGTATATTACATTTATTTTGTGATTTATAAATAATAAGATATGATTTTACTAATTCTTATTACTTTATAATTACTTAATAAATAATAAATATTTAATTAAGTGAAATAATAATACATCATTATAGTTTTAAATTATAATTCTTCTTTTTCTAAGATTTTTGGTATTTTATTTATATTATTAACATTTATCATTAATAAAATATGAATTATCAAAGTTTTATTACTTATAAAATCTTTACTAAATAATATTTATTTAAATAATTATCATAATAATATTTGCTAATAGTTTTAAGTTGTAGACTTTATTTTTCTGAAAATTTTCATATATTATGCATATATTTCTGAATTATAAATCAAAAGTTATTAATTAAACAAGATTTAATGATTTATTAGATTTCTGTAATATTATTAATTGAATTATAACATTTTATTTATTTCATAACAGAAAATACTTTTTACACCGTACCAAGAGCTAGCCCCAGTCACTGACTAGTGGGCCAGTGACCACCTTAGCACGCTGTGTAAAGAAAATCCATTTATTACTGACCCTGCCTTGACCCCTAGTCAATGACATATGGGCCCAAGGCCATGTCATCAACCACGCGGGCAAAGACTGGTCAAACAAGCTGACGTAGTTCGATCATGAGGTGAGCATGACGCAGCAATAGCGTCAGCACCATCACCACCGTCGGTGAGTGGTCACCGGCGACGATCTATGGTGCCCCAGCAAATGAAACTAGCCTAGTGCGATTCAGTGCAACACACTGAACTCTAAGGTGGCGGCGCCGCTCGGAAATGGTCAACGGAGCCTCGGCTCCGACGAGCTCCGATGGTGGCTGACGATGGTACAAGGTGAAACGGCGATTTACAGCGAGATCAGATGATTGAAGATTACTAGAAGGTTCGGGAACTCATCCTGATGATGATAGAGTGGTCGAGGAGGCTTGGGGAGGCGTGACGATGGCAAATCGACGGTAATGGTCACGGCGGCCGAGGAAGAGGAACGCTCGATTTCACATGATTCCCGGCGAGCGGGCCTCCGTGCTTGGTCCTAGATGGTTCAGTCCACGACGGCGCATCTAATGGTGGCTATTACGAGGCAAGGGGTGGTCGGAGTTGGTCGGAATGATGAACTCCGACGAGCTAAGTTTTCAGGTGAAGGAAGGAAGTGATTCTGGGAAGCGAGATTGAGGATGAGGACGAGCAGGGTTGTCGCAGTGGCCTTCTTATCCTCTCCTGACAGCGGCGGTGTTGATCTTGGCACAACGACGACGATGACGGCATCGGGCGGCGGCGAGCTCTGCCAGCGAGTTGTCTGTGTGCGTGACGATGACGATGATGGTTGTTTTGTGGATAACCCCCTGGCGATTCTTTTAGCTCAACCCGTGGTCCTCTCCTGACCCCACTTGTCAGTCACAGATACAAAAGATCTGGGCTAGTTACTGAGCTGTTGTGGGTTGCACAGGGGCGTCAGATAGGTGTAGGGGTGTTGGGCCACGGCCAGGTAGTGTTTTTATTTGTTTTATCTTTTTTCTATTTTCTGTTTTCTTATTCAGATTTGAATTTGATTTATATTTTGAACCTTTCTTTGTATGATTTCTTTGCTGGATATTTGCAGCAATACTAAAATATATTTTGTATCATTTGTGAATTTTTATTATATCATCTTTTTGTATTTCTTTTATTTACTCAATATGAACCCCCTTGTTAATAGTCTGTAGAAAATTTTCTTATTATTTTTCTCTCCTATTTTAGTTAGGGATTTCTTGAATGATATATTCTTATTTGTTTATAAACTTAACTCTAATTGGCTCATAGTTTGAATAGAAACTTTTATATGTATAATGAGCCTATACCATTATTTGATGCATGAAATATAAAAGACATTGATATGGTTATTACTACTCCCATTACTTTGGAAAATGGCAATGTATATATTCTATTGTGATAAACAAAGAAGTTAAGTTTTTAAATTATGAATATTTACCCTAGGTTTTAGGGTTTTTAATATACTTAGATTCCTGTATGGATATAAGTAAAGAACTAATAACTAAGCATATTGTCTTCTGTTTGTGATATTTGATGACATTTCCTTTTTATAATAAAAATTTATAATTAAAATGATTTATAGAAAGGAATTGATGAAGATACTGCTAAGCACATATAATTATGATAATTGGAATGAACAGAGATGTGCTTATGTGATTTGTTATAGGAAAATATTCCTATAAAGTGATATAGACATAAGATGATGGGTCAATAATCTAAAATGGATATTATGTTTAGTCTCAAGATTTAGAACTGGTTGATTAACAAGAATTACTTGCTTTCATAAATTATAATTCTAGACTCCTTATTAAGGAGTTCCTTTCCTAGATATACTACCTTTTCCTAACTATCCTCATGATTCTTATGATGAGGTTTACTTCATAGAAATATTCTTATTCACTGATTAACCTTCTAAACTCATGGATGAATCCAATGAGTTTGATACTCAAGTATTCCGTTACTTTCTCATATCTTTGCTTGGTTGTATCTACTACTCTAATGTTGATAGCCTCCCATCCATCAAGTAATTCCTTCAAACTCTACTCATCATCTTCCTTAATCATTCATTACTATTGTATCTCCAATAGTTGTATGCATCCAACTACCTTTCTCTAAAGTTGACTATCCTTTAAGATGAATAACACTACTTCTATACTCTATGCTATACTAGCTTTAATTGAATAATACCATCCTATATTCACTTTACTCCAATAACTCACACTTCAACCCTAAATCATATTTATGTGGTTTGTAATGACCACCCTAGGATAACTTATCTCTACTAGGGTTTTAATCATGTTTTACCCACCAATACCACTTATACATGGTATAAGCACTCAATCTTGGTGAATAAGGCTTGATCATTATAATCTTTTGCTCCTTTAGGGTTTAGGTTTCCAGTGGACTAATCAAGGCTTCCATCCATACAACATTGCAGTTGTATAATAATTATCTTCTATTTAGCTCCATTGGATTAAGAGATGTAATTCATTGACTATACCTACTTGATCCAATAGGTATATTCCTGGTAACTATCTTTAGTATGCATCCTTTTAATCTTCTTAACTACCATATAATTAGATGGTATAAATAATCCTTATATTTATTTAGGAGTGATTTAGATCCATCAATTTTCCTATTGATTGGATTCTTTTCAAACTTTCCCGTCCTATAGATGATTTCTAAAGCTAACATCACTATTTACCCCTTCTTAATTGTTTCTATATAGGCTCTCTAAGTGTAAACTATGATATGGTTAAGAGTTGATAGATTTAAATCTGGTGAATCAATAGTTGATTCCTCAACATTAATGAACCACGGATCTTGAAATATAACTCAATAGATATGATAAGGATTGATATGGAAA
Source organism: Avena sativa (assembly GCA_916181665.1). Lineage (NCBI taxonomy): Eukaryota > Viridiplantae > Streptophyta > Magnoliopsida > Poales > Poaceae > Avena > Avena sativa. Next base: position 213,714,787 of record OV702298.1, on the reverse strand, counting down.
GAAAGATATAGGTAAATGATCTAAACTTAGTTTCTTTCCTACTCAATCTTACTTAGGAAGTAGGGTTGAACATTACCATGATACTCATGGTATATGCAGATGAGGTTAAGATATAGTTGTTAATTTCATATTTGGTGTTATATCCTTAACTTGGTACTCATGAGTGATTATAATGAATACTATAATATGACCACCTAATGATCAAGTATAATACACATTGTATTAAGGTTTAATTTTTAGTACATTTGATCTACCCTTAGATCAAATCTCCCTTACCCAAAATAAGGTTTTAGCATATGTCTTATTGAAACTTATCGCAGTCAACTTGATGATCTACTTCAATTCCATCAAGCTAAGAGAAGCTTCATTCAATTTGACAAGTTATGTTTTAGAAGCGCGAAAATTATTCGGATTTTCTATGCATGAATGCAATGCACACATCTAGGTTCAGCTTATTTCTAAGCTCTAATGCTGGGATGTTACACCTATGAAGAGAAAACTATCAAGATTCTCGAGACAGCAGAAAGAGTCACTCATACTAAGACCATCAAGTTCTGCAAATTATAGTGGAATCATCATACCGAGGAAGAAGAAACTTGGGAAAGAGAAGATGAGCTTTAGAAAGATCACCCTCACCTATTTGCTAGCCAATCTGAATCTCGAGGGCGAGATTCATCTTAAGAGGGTTAGATTTGTAACATCCCAAATTTCATCAAATTCAAAACATCATGATTGCATTCATATAATCATAGCATGTTTACTTTGCACAAAAAATTTCAAATTTAAACCCTAGCAAAAACCCTATTTTATACCCCTTTTATATTTCATGTATGGGGCATGTTTTATTTCTATTTTTATTACCCCAAAGTGTTTTTGAGTGGTTTATGTGTTTAAAACACTTTTCCATACTAGGATCACCCCACAAAAATGTGGTGAAATTTTGAAATGATTTGGAATAGATTTGGTGCTTCAAATCAATTTTTAAAAATCAAAACAGAAAAAGGTAAGAGCAAAGGAAGAAAATAAATAAAACCCAACCCTCCAATTGGCCAAGCCCAGCAATCCCACCCGGGAAAACCCCCTCACCCCTCTCACGCGCGTGCATCGCACCCACTCACTGATAGGAGGCCCCACTGCCACCTCACCCCCTTCGTCCCCAAACTCCGCGCACGACCAGCTCCGTCGTGGCCGTTTTCCCAATTCAAAGCCGATGAATCCGTGCTTAATTGCCACTGATTCGCCGCGTGATTCCCTTCCTTGCCCCGGATACTTAATCCCATCCCCTCCGCTCCATTTCCCCACACTCACCCACCTCTGAGCGCCGCCAGGCTACGCTAATTTCGCCTCACACTGTCGCCGCTCCGACGAGCTATCGCGGTGAGCCCCAACCTCCCCCTTGCCTCTGGTTAAAACGATCGTGTTCTCATTTTCCTTGCGCACCTTCTAATGCATGCCATTGTTCCTATTGTGCCCCAGAGCGTCGCCCCCGTCGACTACCGTGAGCACCTGACGCGCGGTTGAACTCTGACGAGGAATAGCAGCCGTGTTCGTGCGCCCCAGCTCCGTCCGCGACCACCTTGAGCTTCACCTCGTCTCAGCGACCTCGGTAAGCCCTCGTGTGCCCTCCCTTACCCTCTGGACTCGCTGGAACATTGTCGTCATAAGCGTCGCCGCTGCAGTAGCCATTTGCGCCGCTGGTTTTAGGTCTAGTAGATGTGATCCACTAGATCTAGATCCACTGGATCTAGATCCAGTTGTCTAGATTAGATCTAGTATCGAATCGGTATGGGAAAATCTGAGCTGCTAGATCTCACTTAGATCTGACGGTGTGCAAGCGCGATCCAGCGCGAACCGGTACGCACCAATCAGGAGCCGCCACGTGTTTGTGAATTAGATTTAAAATCCAGATTTTGATCTATTAGATGAATTAACTTGTAAAATTCATAACTTTTGTTCTGTAAATCCAAAAATTACAAATTAGGTGTCTATGGATTCATAAAAATGACCTATTTGCATCTATGTCCTTGATTTGGTCATTTGCTTCAATAAAATTAGGATTTTATGCAGAATAATTTGTAGGACTATTTTAACTATAAAAATTATTTAGAATATTATTTTAAAGTGGTTTTTTGTTTTATTTAGACTTTAGAATGTATGCCTTGTCTTAAGTATTGTGGAGTTTGATTTTAAAAGTGTGGCAAATCATCACATTGCATTTTGCATGCATTCATATTATTTTTGTGCGTATATTGATTTGTGAATTTTGTTGTGTAGATTTTGTGGATTGTGAAGTGTGTGATTGTGAGGATTGTGCATATTCCCCTAGCTACCAAGTCCAGTGATACTTCATCTTTTGTCCTATTATTTTTCCCATTGCATTAGTATTATTTTGAGTAGGATTTGCATGGTAATTTCCAAAGTATATGCTATGCTATGGTATATCCTATATATGATATATTGGTAGCATTTTCCCTATGTTAGGAGACATGATATGCTAGTATGCTTAGCATAGCTATTGGAATTCAAGGGTGGAAAATTCATGTTATGATGTTATGGAAAGATTATGCCTATATGTTTTTGACTAAGAAAACAACTTGTTAATAAAACACCTGGGTGGAATGGGACTTGTATGGTTTGTGTTGAGTGGTTACACAGGGCCCATATCTATGGTTTACCCTGTGTATCACACTTATGGATGGACACCCAGGAACAAAGAGATTTCAGATGTTTAGTGTTGATAAGCTTCCAGTACAACCACATGGCATATGGGCTCTACCTTGACCAACTAAGTTGCAAGAACTCAGCCAGATGGACAGATGGTGGTAGAGTTGATAGGATGGAACGCGTCCATGGTGGTCTAAGGGATTTCTTCTGAAAAGTCTCGTCTCGATGCATGTCGAGTCTTGTGGGGAAAGTGCACCACCTCTCGAGAGGTTAAAACCTAAGTACTTAGTCGTGTCTCCGGTCATGGACATTTTGAGCATCAAAGACATTGAAAGGGTCAAGAATCTCCTCATCCCAATTTCTCTAAGTTAAAATTTGTGGGTGAACAAGGGTATAGGTACACCAATGTCTATTAGTAGAAACTTTGTGTTCTGTAAAGAAAAACTTAGTGTTTTCAACTAGTAGGACAGAACTACTTTGTGCAAAGCCAGCCTGAAAACACACTTAGCCAAATTCATGTAGTTGATAGTCTCTATTATATAACTATGACAATACAATTCCAACTGTATTGACCCCTTGTGGCTGTAACTTATTATGTTGCAGGTTACTCTGATGGTAAGTAGGGTTATGAGTCTACACTCAACATGTTTGCCTGTGGCATATGAAGATGAAGACTTTATTTATATACTATCTAATGAGAACTCTATGTGTTATCCTTGGGCTAATGAGTTGTAAGAACTATTGTACTCCTGGAATTACGATATAATAATGATCTTTGTATCTGTGTACTTCATCTTAAACTGTGGGTGCTAGCAATTCGATCCAGGGACTAGCACTGCAAGCATAGGGACCTTTACCTTAAAGGGTGAGGTCTTACAATGACACATCCATGTACCCTTCCCACTCAGGATCGGTGGTCCTTCTACCCTTCTAGAACATTCCGGTGAAAACATCGAAAACATTTTCGAACTCCGGAATTGGACTTCCCTTATATGAATCTTATTCTTCGGACCATTCCGGATCTACTCGTGATGTCCTCGATCCAATCCGAGACTCCAAATAACATTGTTCTCTTACCCACATTTCATATCTACTGAACAACATCGAGTCAGTAAGTGTGTCTCCCTACGGTTCGTGAATTATGCAGACATGATCGAGACTCTTATCCGATCAATAACCAATAGAGGAACCTGGAAATTCATATGGATCCCACATATTTCTACGATTACTTCGTGATCGAATGAATCATTTACATACGATACCAATTTCCCTTTGTCTCATGATACTTTACTTATCCGAGGTTTGATCGTCGGTATCTCTACATACCTAGTTAAACCTCGTTACCGATAAGTACTCTTTACTCGTTCCTGTGATATGTGATCCCTTGTGAACCAGTCACATGTTTGCAACCAAATTGGATGATATTCCACCGAGAGGGCCTAGAGTATATCTATATGTTATATGGATGGACAAATCCCACTCTTGATCTATGTGCCTCAACACATACTTTCCGAATACTCAATGCCACCTTTATAATCACCCAGTTACGAAGTGGTGTTTGATGTCATCAAAGCATCCGTCCGGTGATGGTGATTAACATGATCTCATGGTCGAAGGATTTCGGTTACTATGTATTTGAAAGCTTATAGCAAACGAACTATTGAAATGACTTGATCTTATGCTACACTTAACTATAGGAGTATGTCCATCACACCATTCTCCTAATTATATGATCTTGTTATTAATAACATCCAATGTTCATGATTAGGAAACCATAATCATCTATTAATCAACAAGCTAGTATTACAAAGAGGCTTTACTAGGGACTTTTATATGTTTACAAATCACACAAGTATTAATGTTTTCGGTTAATATAATTATAGAATGGATATAAATATTTATCATAAACACAAAGATATAATAATAACTATATTTATTATTGCATCTTGGGTATATCTCCAACAGGTTATAGTTAGTGCATCAAACACCCTTTCTATTGAACTTGCTGAGTATGCTTGTGTTCATCCATACCTTCTAAAACTTTTCTTGGGATCCGGAGCAGCAAAAGACCTCATCCAAACTTAATTAGACACAAAGGAGGGCCAATACAAAGAGCTCAAGTTACCCAACTAAGCCAAAAGAGTCAGATATTGCATCAATGATGATGAAAACCAAGACGTATCGTAGAAGGGGACCAATCCCCGGATAATAGAATCTATAGAGCATTGTTGTAGCAGCAGACGCTAGCTGAGAAGGAATGTAGTTGGATCTAGTTGTAGATTAGTCTACGGTTGTTCTTTCTGGATTTCACTTGTAAGGAACTTACCTCGATGTACGGCGAAGGTTTCAAAAATATTTTGTAAGGATCTGAATTGTAATAATATAGCCATGTCACGGACCTGCAATATTTCTGCCATACTACTCTCTTGGATGTAAGACTATCTCCACTCGGCTACCAAGGACGCCGATCTGGACGCCAAAATTTGGTCAAAAACCAGCCCAGTCGCGTACCAGGGACCTGTTTTCGACCGGATTTGGGCCAATTTTGGACTACCCAGGCCGAACCCAGGTTCCCGGGTACGCCCTGGGAACGTCGGACACAGCGAACTCGGCGAAAGAAAAACAAAACGATGCGTGGACCCGCCGAGTCAGCGACGGAAGCCGAGTCGTCGTCATCCTCGGAACCACGCGGCGACCGCCGGACATTAACTGCCCGGCGTCGGCCACGCGTCGCCGAATTACGGCGCCACCGCTGTCGTCTCGGCTCCCGCGATGGACCGGCGGGCACTAACTTCCCGCCGTTTTCCCTTTCCCGCCCTCGCCGCCCACCTCGGCCTATATAAGCCGTACCCCTCGCCGGAGAACCTCACACTCTCTCACAGCTCCCCTCCTCGGCGAACTTTCCCCTCCCCACTTTAGCCATGGCCGAGAGATACCCGGCGACGGTTCGGCGGCGAACGGCTTCGGCCGGCGCACCCTCCAAGTCTGGGAGGCGCGCCTGCTCTACGAGGCTGGCTACATGGCGCCGCCGGACACGCTGAACCCTCCGGGGTGGAAGCTTAGCGCCGACGGCATCCCTATCCCGCCGGCGCCTACGCCGGAGGAGCTGCCGTACGAGATTCAATAATACATCGCCGCCATGGACGACCCCCTCCGCCACCGAGTTGCCGGACAACCTCCTGTACTGGGAGGAGTTCTTCGAGGAACGCCGCGCCTAGGAGCTCGCCCGCCACGAAGGCCGCCCAACGAGTTGCTTCCGAAGCGCAACAACCCGGCGGGTCGACGGCGTTGGTGGAGTGCGCCAGGCCACACGCTGAAGGCGGTGCTGGAGCACATCAACGTCAGGAACATGCCGCGTCTGGGCTTCCCGCGAACTCCCACGCCAGCGTCGAGGTCAGGGTGGCGTCCTCCGGCGAACTGGATGCCGAGGAGGATGGCCAGCATGAGCTCCTCCTCCTCCGCCTCGGCATCGCACTCCTCCGGCACGACGCCGCTCCCTACGCCGACTGGGGATTCGCTGGGGCTACGCCCAGTCAAGCGCGAGGTGGGCTCGCATGTGCGCTCGCCGCCGCGGACACACTCGTGCGGCATCGTCATCGGCGAGCTACGCGCAACGGCGTCACCAACCGGCCACCTGCGCCTTCGCCGTCCGAAGGTTGAAGGATCGGCGCCGCCCGACGACAGCGCCTTGAGGATGGCGCTGGAGCAGTCGCTCCGCGACTCGGCGTCGCAGCCGCTGTTGGTGGATCCCTCCTCGCCGGACATCCTAGAATGGTCCAGGACGGACTGGGAGGAGGCGGAGCGGCAGCGCGTCCGCCGCCTGCAGCAGCAGGCTGAGGATCAGGCAGCCCGAAGACGGGCGTTGTCTGGGGGCGAGCTCGCCTACCAGGGCGCCCCGCTCTCCGTCCTCGACGACGACGAGGATGAAGGCCCATCCTACCAGCCGTGGAGGTGCGGCGACCCAGGCCAGGGGAGCTCCCGCCAGCACCAGCCGCCGAGCGACGACGACGGCGGCGGCGAGGATGATGGCCGCACCGATCCCGGCTACACGGCGTTCTACAGCAACTTCGGCATGTAGAAAAGTAAAGACGCCGGCGAAGGCCACGACGGCGGCCTTTTTTACTTTATTATGTACTAGTATAGTTTAAATTCGATGTAATCCGCCTATATTCGCCTAGCTTAATGAAATTCGTCCACTTTTAATAAAATTTAGCCGAACTTAGAAACTCGGCCTGAGTACGTGAGTGGGAAACTGAACGTACCAAGGACGAAAACTTGTTTCGTCCGGCCGAAAAAAGGTCCGGTTTTTGGCCCGGGTTCGCCCAACGAGTGAAGATGCTCTAATATTTATAGAACATTATTTTACTAATGTTATGTCAAGGAGTTGCGTGCTACAACATGTAGTGGTGTGTTGGGCCATTGCACAAAGTTTGATAAAAATTGAAGATTTTTCAAAATATGCGTACTCAGATCCACTTTTGTGATTTGTTGTGCAGCTCATAATACAAAATATTTAAAATTGATAGCTTGTATTTTTGTGTGTGTGTCATTCGGTGGCTACAATCCGATTTTTTCGAACTCAGATTTTTTTCTTTCAAAAGACGAGATTGCTCTTGTCCATGTGTATCGTATATCTCCTCTCTGCTCGGTGTCTCACACATAAATCTCCGATATGCGTACTGGGCCGCAAATATTCAATTATTTGTACACCAAGCCAGTCGCTTGGTGGAAATATTTAAGACGGGTTTGCAACTATCACTCATATTGGGTCGCGCAATTTGGGGCCTGCTTGGTGCAGCTCACACCCACAAAAGGTCTCAAATGCCAGATTTGGGCCCGTAGAGAGTTTGCTTAAGTCTGCCTTGACTTGTTGTAAACTGAGCCCTATTTGCAAGTCCAAAAAGAAAAAGGAAGCCTTGCAGAACGAGAATGTAGAAGCAGATCAGACAACCAACCACAACTGATTCTCAACAAAAGAAGAAGAAAAAAACCACAAACGTGTGTTTTCTCAATCGAAGCATTGGGAATTTAGGATTGTGAAATAGAGTACTACTCCCTAGTAGTAGCAGACGATGATGCTACTTGGGTCAGCCGGCAGCTCATCTGTGTCAGTTTGGTGTCCTATTCGGAATACAAGATTTGACTAGTGTAAACTGTATACAAAACCATACGTAATTCCATGACTAAACAACGCTTAATATGTAAGGCTAACCTTGACCTGGACAAAAAAAGTACACTTTATATTGACGTCGGGACATCTGATCTCCTCAAATGCCATATGGATACAGATGCGAGTAGGTTACAATTAAGCTACCAACTTTTCAAAACGATGATGTACCCGAGTGGTGACCCACACATGCATGTGAAGGTCTGCTATTGAAAAGCCATGTTTTGAACCGTTCGGCTGATCGTGTTTTCACTTCGAAGATACACAACTACTGTTTCGCGCCCTGCAAACGTCGCGTAAGAGCAACTTTAGTACACGCGCAACCCTTTTTCTTCTCCGGTAGGGGCGCAATAATCTTGCTCGCGCAAAACAAATTCCGGCACGCGTCCGATTGACCTGCGCACGCCCCAAATTTGCTGCCCGGCCGCCAGCGAGCACTATCTCTCACGCTTGCGCGCGAACGCTCAACCGCCGACCTGAAACTTCCCCCGCGCCCGCTCCGCCATTCCTACCTTGCCTTCGCGCGCACGCCGCTGCCGCGACCTTTCGGCGATGGAGCCTTCCTCACCGTAGTACTTGATTCCCGGCAGCGGCACCGGCGCGGGAGTTTCGGCGGCGGCAAACCCTAACCCTTACTCTGCCGCCGCCGCAAGCTCTAGTGCGCGCCATCTCAACTTCATACCACCGCACCGACCCGCCTTCGCCGCCGCCCGCGCAGAAAGGAAAGGGCAACACCGATAAGCACCCGATCGCGACCACGAATGTCGACGCCCAAAAGCCGGCCAAGAATGTGGCCTCGCACCAGCGCAAGCTCCCTCCTGCAGCGGCGCCAGCGCCAGCTCCCCGGTAGCCGCCACCGCCACCGGCGCCTGCTCCGCAAATGAGGGTGCGCCAACTGCTCGATGATTTGACAACAAGGTAAAAAAACTCATCTTTTCGACATGGTAGATGCATGTGCTAGTTGATTCTAGTGTTGGCATATTCATATGTGGTCATACATTGTAGTGTGACGATGAGATATTCATGGCATACACGAATGTGGACGTTGACTCATCTTTCGCCGCCGAGAAAGAAAATGAAGGAAATGGCGAAGAAGAAGAGTACATGGTGGATGAGCATGGTGAAGATTTGATTGAGCCGCCGGTTGGTAGGACGATCAACTACAACGTCTAGGAGGATAGGTTGCTTTGCCGAGCATGGTTGGAGGTTGCCATGGACCTAATGGTTGGCACCGATCAATCAAGAGACCTATTGGGCGAGGATGAAGGAGTACTTCGATGCATGCAACACAAGTGGGAATGAGCGTACCGATCGTTCTCTTTGGTCCCGGTGGTCGATCATAAACACTAATTGTTAAAAATGGGCAGGTGCTTTGGCGGGGGTCGACAAAATCAATCCTAGTGGCACGACGGCGGATGATAGGGTAAGTTGTTCATTGGATGATTCTATGTCATGTTCATGCGCATATGTTTATTGATATCAGTTACTCATTCTTCTCTTATGTTCACCATGTAGAACAACATTGCCCAAAAATTGTTCAAGGATCAAGGGAGGAAAGACAAGAAGGGGAGAAAAGTTCTTGGAAAGTTATTTGTGCTCCACCATTGCTATGAAGAGCTAGGAAATGAGAAGAAGTGGAGAAACCGTGATGGGTTGAATGTGCACAACTTAGGATGAATGCCACCGAAGCCTCCACGATCATAGATTATGATGCATCAAGTGATGAAAACAAGAAGAGAAGCTCCACTCCTCACTCGGTTGCATTCACAAAGAGGCCCGTGCTTGGAAGGAAGGCAGCCAAGGAGTTGATGAAGGGGAAGAAGGCCGGTGATTGTTCACCAAGATGGCTATGGCATAGCCTTCTTGGTGAACAATGCACCTTCTATGAATGGTGATGGCTATGGAGATACATCGCATGCCAACACCACCAACACCATCGTCCAAGACTCCTAACAAGAAGAAGCGCAAAATGGAATTTGCAATGGCAATGACTACAACGATGTTGACAAATGATGTGTCAACATGTGTGCTCTGGTCAAATTTGCGTTGAACTTGGTTGTGTGAAATTATCATTTGTATTTGAACTGTCCTAATTTTATGTTGAACTTGGTTTTGTAAAATTGGTGATTGTTGAGAGCCATTTCTTGTTCTATTTATTTTAATTTATTTGATCTTGTTGACGTGGTGTGGGCTGTGAGCACTTGTTTGCTTCGGCGCCCGCGCGCTTCATTTTATAGCGCCTGCTGGGGTGCTCTTTTTGCTCTATTTTTGCGTGCCGCTTTTAGCGCTTCCGCTGGAAGAGAAACGGTGTCGCACGCAAAACACGAACCGCGCGTGCTGCAAAGCAATTATAGCGCGCTGCATTTTAGCGCGGCTGTTGATATTTTCCAATGATATAATTTTTATATTATATGATTCAAATTATATAGGTCAAATTGATAATGTAAATATACGCACAGGACCTGTAAACCAAAATGAAGGAAGTATATCAAATCGCTTTCGGACTTCTCCATATGAGAAATTCATTGTCCATTTTCGAGTCACTTAATGCTGAGAGCATCTCCACTCGTCCGGTGTTTTGAGGCTGAAACATGGATGTAACTTTCGGCCTAGAAACGACCAGTTTTTCAGTCGCATTTTCAGACGTGGTTCCTAGGCAAGGCAAAATCGGCGATATTTCACATTTGGCTCACATTCACACAGTTCGGCATGAATATAAATACAGAGCAATGTTCGACATAGTTTGGCATGAAATCAAACACAACACAACAAAGTTCGGCATAGTTTGCCATAGATTAAAACACAACATAGTTTGCAAGATCATGTTTGGCATAGCTGCTATGTGGTGTCCTTGTGTATCCATATGTGCTCCACCAGACCATCCTGCAGTTGTTGATGCACTACCGGGTCTCAGATCTCCTGACATATGGCGATAAAGGCAGCCCATGATGCCGAAACCCGGTGATTGGGCTCTGCAAGAGGCTCCTGTCTGTAGTATGTCTCCTTCTGCTCGAGAAAATCCACTGGATGCTTCCGCTCATCCTCAATGATCATCCTATGTAAGGGCACATAACAGTTCATCACTTTCCACATCTTATCTTTCAACCAAGTCATAGCAGGGAACCAGACAACTCTAAACCTCTGTTGGAGCACACCAAACGCCCGCTCCACGTCCTTTCTACAAGCTTCATGTTCCTTGGCAAACCGAGCATGCTTGGGGAGCATGGGGCTTGAGATAGTCTTCACAAATATTGACCATCTTGGATATATGCCATGTGCAAGATAGTATCCCTTTTTGTAATGGTGCCCATTGATCTCAAAGTTCACCTGGGGAGCATGACCCTCAACAAGCCTGACAAAGACATTTGAGGACTGGAGGACGTTAGTGTCGTTGTTCGATCCTACCATGCCAAAGAAGGAGTGACAAATCCAAATATCATGTGTACCAACTGCCTCGAGTATCACACTGCAATTTCCTTTGTGGTCTTTGCACATTCCATGCCAAACAAATGGACAGTTCTTCCAGTGCCAATGCATGTAGTCGATGCTTTCAAGCATCCCAGAAAATCTTTTACTTTTATTGAATAAGAGGATCCAAGCAGTGTCTTCAGCATTAGGTGTTCTCAAGTATTATGGCCCAAACACTACAATCACTGCATTAAAGAACCTGTACAAGCAATCGATGGCGATGAACTTGGCCATGAGAAGATAGTCATCGGTAATGTCACCCGGAGCTCCGTATGCGAGCAACCTCATTGCTACCGTGCACTTCTGTAGTAAGGAAAACCCTACTATGCAGGTGCATTCCTTCTTGCATACGAAATAGGGGTTGTATTCCTGGATGGCGTGTAGTATCTCAAGAAAGAGTTTTCGGCTCATCCTGAAAAGGCGCTAAAACACAGCGTCTTCATACAGCGGCTTGTCGGCGAAGTAGTCGGCGTACAACATGCAATAACCCTTCATCAGCTGCATTGCTTTGCACTTCATGCGATCCTTCATTGAGCCTCCACGCTTCAGCGTTACAGTTTGCGTGTACAACCTGGCTAGGGAGCCAAGGATCTGCATATGCTCTTCATCTTTGACGGCTGCGGAGGCCTCTTTCTCCAGCAATAGGGCGACATGGCGGCAGCTGGGAGAAGGCTCTGTGTTGTGGGAGAGCCGAATCGCGGTGGGAACGGGTTATATCGCCGTCACGGTTGGCCCACATTTTTTTCTTTTCATCTGGCATTACCAAGTGACTTCCGGCGCCCCGAGTTCGGTCTTCGAACCTCGGATGTAATTTGGGTCAAATCCAGCGAAAACTGGACATTAGTAATATGACTGGACGATTTTTCGTCATCTAGATAAAAAAATTAGCCTAAAGAGACACTCCTGTCAATGCTAGCGAAGATGCTCTGAGTCGCCTAGAGTAGTTTTTCTCATTGTACGTACACTATATAAGATTATACGGTAGAAATGCAGCGAAAGTCGCACGCACCAGGCCCCTTTCAATAACACAAAACATTGCGTGTGGTCAACATGATGAGTCAAACGAAGAAAAAAAAACATGATCAGTCAAACGAAGTAGCTAATGATTATTCGGCACCAGGCCCCTTTCAATAACACAAAACATTGCGTATGCTCAACATGATCAGTCAAACGAAGAAAAAACGATGCGCCAGTACCAGTAGACGAGAAAGCACCTGATCAAACCCCAAAAAAATTATATCTGCAAATACGTATGCATAAAATACTCTGGCCGGCACAAAGATCTTGATATCTACCGGCCGGCGTTCTGCCGCTCAGCAGTATCTCAAGAACTTACATCTGCAGCTTGGGAAGATAATGCAGGTGTTTTCCACAAAATAATTAAGACCTGCTGATCTAGTTACTCCGTCAACCTAATACCAACTGCAGTTTGACATATGAAACGCGGCTAGAGTGAATGACAAGCCGGCGCTGAGCTGAGGACTGCAATTTCCAAGCTCCAAGTCATCTACAGCGCCACGAGGAACAACAAACAACTTTCAACATCCATAGTTCATATTCAGTTGTGTGTTGCTCCTTTTTTTTGTTTGTTTTATCAGTCTTTCACTCTGACCTCCGGCTTGTGGATGCGTTTCTAGTTGGACTATGTTACATCTGTACTATGAGACTACTGCCTGTTTGGGACGCGCCGCTGTGGCTTTATTAATTAAAAGTCAGGCTCCGCTCGAGCGTTTCATCTAAAAGAACATATGAAATGTACATCTTATTCGAAGGCCGACAAGCAACAGAAAGCTTGGACGAAGGGGATGCGCCGCTCGGAATGGCAGACATTATTGGCAGGAATGCACTGGCCACCTAACAAGACCAAACATCTTCGCTACAGAGTCAAATCAGGTTCAAGTTTAGCTTTGATTTTAGACGATCACGCTGGTTGGAGCGGCCTACCACACGCATCCCCGAATGATTGGTTCGGTTCTGCTTCGACAGCTAGATGGAGTAACTGCAAATGCACACATGAGCTTATGACAAAAAGTGAAATGGCCACGCTCTCACTGTAAACAAAACCTTTGCCTAATACTGTATAGAGTAGTTAACTCACTAATCCAGAGAGAATGCTCAGCAGCAGAATCCAATCGTGTAGAGGGACGAGTGGCAACATGGAAGAAGAAAAAACAAGTCCTACACAATTTTACCTACGGAGTAGTAGAAACACCAAGCAGGTGCAGGGGATCTCACCAGTCAACAGAGCAGAGGGAGGAATTCTGCAGCATGCATGCTGGTGATCCGCAAGATGAGTTCATAACGATGAAGAAATCTGGCAACTTGATCTCCACCGGAAGCACACGGAAAAGTATCATCACGGTCAAGTGTTCTAGTTAAAAGAAGAAGAAGAAGAAGAATGCGGAAAAATCACTGCCTCGAATCACATTGGAGGAGGAGCTGAATCCTTTCCTCTGCCGCCACTCCGGCCGCTGAAGCACGACCTCCCAGCCGACGGCAATTTCTTCGTCGGCGCGGGGTTTGCCCCATCCGGCGGTGCTCGGCCGCCGCCGCCGTCCTTGCTGTGCTCCCCGTGGCACCGCCTCGAGGAGCCTGCGTGCAGGAGGCCGCTCTCCCTGGCCACCGTCAGCTCGTCTTCCATGCTGGCCTCCAGCACGTCGGCGATGGACATGCGGGCTTCGCGGTGCGTGTCTGACAGCGACGACGGCGTTCTGAGCGGGACCGGTGGCGCGGCGCCGTCTTCTCTGATCTCAAGTGCTACGCCATTGGCCGCGTCGGATCTCCCTGGACGATCCTTCGGCTCCTGGTTGCTGCTCGCCACCGTCTGCGGCTCCTCGCGCCTCTGCCCCGCCGGCTCCGAGTAGTTTTCTATGGTGAGAACAAATTCGTGGTTGCCTCTCATTTCCTCTGGCTCCGGCGAGACGATGCCGACGGGGACGAAGGCGATGTTGCAGCGGCAGAGCGGGCAGTTGGAGTGCGACTTGAGCCAGGTGTCGATGCAGGGCAGGTGGAAGGCGTGGCTGCACTTGGGCAGCAGGCGCAGGCTCTCGCCGTCCCGGAACTCGCCCAGGCAGACGGAGCAGTCCGTGCTGTCGACGAACCCGTCGCCGCGCCTGTACTTGCACACGGTGATCTTGTTGATCAGCGTCTCGTCCATCCCTTCGGACGGCGCCACGTCCCACGGCTCCCTGGAATCGCTGTGGCCGTGGCCATCGCCGCCACCACCGCCGCCGCCGCCGAAGAGCATGTTCCGCAGGGAGCTGAAGGTGCCGCAGTACTTGGAGACGATGGTGTAGTAGCTGACGAGAAGGAAGGCGCTGGCGAGCACCCCGATGATGGCGATGACGAGGGGCGAGAAGGCGGGGCCGGAGGAGTCGTCGCCGTCGCCGCTGGTGCCGGCGATGTCGAAGACCGGCGGCGGGGGCGGGAAGTTGAAGTAGCACCACTGCGGGCAGTACATGCTGCATAGGCCCTGAGAGCAGTCCCTGGTTGGCTCGTAGGGCATCCACGTCGGCTGCGGCCGAAGAGCTGCTGGAGGAGGAGGAGGATTCGCCATTGCCGCCATGGAAGACAGAAGCGCAGCGGGAGATTCAGAGGAACAGAGAAGGGAAGGACAATTCCAAGAAACGGAGATGAGCAAATCTCTACTCCTGAGTCCTGTCAGGCCATCCTGTAGGTTCTAGACGCAGCGGAGCAGAGCAGCGCAGAGGATCTGTATGAGTTTCTGGCCCAACTAAATTGTAGCTCGAGAGATGAGACAAAGGAAACTAGTTATGTGGCTGCCTCTGCTTTGCAATTCGGCGCTCTGCTGGTTTCCAGGTGGTGGGAAATGTGAAAGGGGATGGAGGGAGGGGCGCAAGGAGATCGATCTTGAGACTAGATGAGATGCTTCCTCCAGCCGCAGCTAGCCCTGCTACTGATGAGCGTCCGAGAATGAGAGGGGTATTCGTTCGATCTGATGGCTGATGCTACTGAAAGTGTGCGAGAAATTAGCCAGTGCGTGCTTGTTTGGAAAGCAAGGAATTTTCGGGATCGGGTGCGAGAGAGGCTGGGACTGGGAAGGAGGTGGTGGTGGTGGTTGGAACTGGGGCCTACGCCGCCGTCCCACACAGGCCACAGGTCGCACAGCACAGGGCAGGCTGCTCTCGTTTCATTTTCGTTCCTTTCCGTCCGCCGCTGAGTAGTGAGTGCTGAGCTGCTCCGCCTGTCTTCTCCTTTGCTGCCTCGTTTGTCTCCTTCGGAATATAATATAAAGGCAAAGCAGGTGATCCCGCCCGCGTCCGTGATTAACTAAGAACTATTACTTCTGATTCAGTACAGTACAGTGAAGCCAATGAACGGATAACGTGAACGAGTGATGCACTTGCAGCAACAGCAATGCAGGGAGCAGATCGTCCACATTCAAAACCGTACGTCGCTCCCTAGTTTATCAGGAACCATGAGGCTTCCCCTTGGAGTTGAGTTTGGTGACAGAAGACTAAAGAGGACAACAATTCGCAATGTATTTCGAAATATCAAATTGAGATAGGTAGCACATGATTTATTTATATTTTGAAATGAGGCAAACCGATTAACCATTTTCGTTCGTAAAGAAGAATGATAGCACATAATTTTAGTCATCGCGAAATAGGACAACTTATGATTCACATGAAAAAATTACTGACCGCCACATGATGTTCAAGGAAAAACAAAGGTTTGAAACACGGTGGCGTGTCCAGTTCTCGTCTCAAAGACTCTCATGTCGTCATTGTCAAGTACTCCCTCCGTTTTAAAATATAAGATGTTTTAGATTTGTGAAAAAAGTGAATCTAAACTTCTTTTAGTGTGTAGATTCATCCTAAATTTGAGTGAACCTACGTACTAAAACAAGTCTAGATTCATCTTCTTAACAAACCTAAAACATCTTATATTCTGAAACGGAGGGAGTAACTTCAGACGTGTGCCTTTTTCACGCTTATTAATTCTCACTCTTGCGACACTTTCCCTTCCTTCTGTCACAGAGAGCAAGTCCTTGATCAGTTTGCGTTGGTACAGCTACACGAGACCGTGGCCCCTAACGCTACCTCTTCTCACGCTGACTAGGGACCATATTGACCTACTAATTTATTCGCCGGATTGGACGAGAGTTTTGGCATTGGGCCCGTGAACTTCCAGCCGCAGCCCCGGCTTGACATCCCCGGGATCGACGAATTTGGGAAATTTTATCATAATTCGGCCAACATACACATAGTTCGGCCAAATTTTGACACACAATAGTAGTTCTAACAATTTATCACATAGTTCGGCGCACAAAACAAATTCGGCACACATATTAGCAAGTTTTTCTAACACGAGAACACCTCAAACTAGGTGTTGCCTTTGAGCATCCACAAGTGCTCCACTAGATCATCATGTAGTTATTGATGCTCATGCGGGTCTCGGATCTCTTGATGCATAACAACAAAATCCGCCCATGATGCTGACACCTGGTGATCAGGCTCTGCAAGAGGACCCTGTTTGAAATAGCACTGGCTCCTCTCTCTTGCTCGCAATGATCATGTCGTGTAAGATCACGCATGCATTCATCACCTCCCACATTTTCTTTTGCGACCAGGTTAGAGTGGGAAACCGGAAAACTATAAATCGAGCTTGGAGCATATCAAATACCCGCTCGACATCCTTCCTACAAGCTTCTTGTTCCTTGACATAGTTGTCTTACTTGCTGATAAGAGGGCTTAAGAGATTCTTCACAAATGTTGACCATCTTGGATAGATGCCATCTGCCAGGTAGCACCCCTTGTTGTAGTGGTGGTCATCGATCACATAGTCCACCGGGGGGCATGGCCCTTAACAAGCTTCGAGAAGATAGGCGAGCACTACAGAACATTGATATCGTTTTTGGATCCTGCTGTTGGGTTCGCAGCATAGAAAACAAAAAAATTCCTATGATAAAAACTTTATGTACCAATATCCATCTATCTAGATACAAGCAACGCGTGGATATACATCCATAGAATACATACCCTCGAAGACCGAAAAGCTTTAACAAGGTTGTACTCGTGGATGATGTAGTCGAACGCTTGCCGATCTCAAGATCGAGAAGAAGTCTAGCTAGTCCAACAGATCCAGCACCATCAAGTCCAACACCGCAAAGAAGTGGTGCATCCGTGATCGCACACATGTTCGGGTATCCTGACAACCTCCGCGATCTCGCTTCAGCGAAGCAG